>OZ010583.1:68123799-68163799 GCA_963932145.1 Acanthosepion lycidas
CACCTCATGTAGATGTAAAACAGTGTTCAGTGCAGAAAAAAAACGGTATTATTAAATCAGTAAATTTAATTTTTACTGATATATTATAACTATATATATGTATGTGCGTGTATGTGTGCGTGCGTGCTTACGTGTATGTGCTTATTTTCAGATTGAATTAAATTTGGTGTGATGTGCATTATTTATTAATTTTATTTGATTAGTATCTGTGAACATTTTCAATTTTTCATGCTTTATCTAATTTAACAATAGGAAATATGATATATTTAATAAAAGTTTATTTTGAAAGTTAACTTATTTTGTCTGAAAGATAAAATTCATGCACAATCATTTTACTGCACATTGTTCATTTCCGTGTTAAACACATTAAGTTTTCTGCATTGTTTTTTTTTATGAGTTTGCTTTTACTTATGGTCTGCTATTTGTGTGCTATGTTATATTTAGTCATGGTTTTCGTTAGTATTATTTATTAGTATACAGAAAAATATACGTGGTATATGATGGTGCGTTTGTTGCAAAGCCTGTTCAACATATTTATAATCAACTATGTTAATACTCGTTTCTCTTACTTATATTGTTTCATTTCTGGTGGTAATGAAAACATATTTTAAATGTGTACCTGTGTTCGTTATATTATATCTTTATCTTCATGTTAGTGAATTCAACTGTTTGATAATTTCGTAAACAGTGAGGCCGAGCAGGTAACTGCTGTTTCATATTCCAGCACACCAAGAAAATGTATTTCTTCGACTGTGGACATTTCTACAGGGAATTGAAAAGCTAAGCTATGTCTCTCTTTTTATTATCCCACAAAACTTAGCAAAAAGAAAAACGCATTTACTTCGTAAGTAAAGAAAAATTTTTGAAAGTATCACTCGCGTCACGTTAACTGTTTTTTTAGCTCTGATTTAAAAAGGAAATGGACATTTTGCTCGTTTGAAATTGATTAGGGACTTCGTATATTTTTGGACATGGAATTAATTTGTTTCTAGAAAATATTTTCTATGATTATTTGAATGGACTATTATCATTTATAATCGTTATTTTCCCCATTTTCTTTTTTTGTTTTGAAGCGCAAAATTTTATACGGTTTGTTTCTTTTGAAAATGAAAGATTTTCTTTTACTTTCCGAATGTGAAAGTGAAATCCCTAAAAATTGCGCTATAAATCAAGAGTGTTGTCACAGTGAAAAGAAAGAAAGAATGAAAGAAAGAAAGAAAGAAAGAAAGAATGAAAGAAAGAAAGAAAGAAAGAAAGAATGAAAGAAAGAAAGAAAGAAAGAAAGAACGACAGAAAATAGCTACAAATTGGAATTTGAGTGAAGAGACCAATTTAAATTCACCTGTCTAATTAATTAAATTTTCGATCCTTCCTCTAATTTAAAAATGATTATATTTTTACTGCGATATTTTTCTTTAAATCTTTAAATCTTTATCTTTACCTTTCAAATCATGTAACATATCGATTTCAAATAAATACTTAAGTACTTCTGAAATTGCCAGACTATTCTTAGTTTAATATACGGTTACATTTGAATGATTGGTGAAATGTAGCTTTTAATATAAGAATGTATTTAATTTTGTTCAAACTCTTCAATTTTTGTAATTGTAAATTGATAATCTCGGAATGTAAAAATTATTTAAACGGAAAATTCAGGCTTTTTAAAAATGTATAAGATCGCACAAAACGATATTTTTTCAGAAAAGTATTAGCTTTGTTAAATGTCATCAATGTTTCTTTGACTTTTACTTGTAACATTTAAAGGTAAGAATTATTGTGCAATAACACCGAGGATTTTGTTTTTCTGCATAATATTTTCAAATATTCACAGCAGGGAGTATCAGTTAAATATCATTGACTTTTGAAGCTTATAACTGTAAATGATTGGCTGTCGCAAAACCTCCGTGTTTTTTTATCAAGTTGTTTCTATTTCTCTGTACAACAAAGTTTCTTTCTCTGCTCACTGAACTCAGAAAAAGAACCTTAAAAATGTGGTGTGTCAATGTATAAAACTTTCTTTTTTTTGCATTGAATAATTTTGATTATCCATGTTAGACAAATTACCTTTAAACTAAAATCTACATTTCATTCCAATAAATCCGGCTCATTTACGTTGACCAATAACTTGTCAAATTATAACCGTTGTATAAATTTACTGACATTTAAGATCATAAAATGGTGTTTATAAGTGTTGAACCTGATATACACATGACAGAGAAGGATCAGATGGTGAATTCTAAGTTAAACCAAAAAATTAACCTCTTTTAAAAAGAAATAATCTTACTGGTGCAGTTCTTTGAATTTGAACTGTTCAGACGGCAAAGATTTTATGAAAAAATAGAAAGAAATATACTTTATTCTATTTTGGCATTTACTTTTTCTTCATTAACATACGCAGAGACAAGTATCACTAAGCGGACATGGGATTTTGCAACCTGCAACGTTTAGCTTCAAACAAGTATGGCAAGTAGAGATGTTTGTAAAATTCTTGGTGTAGAAGATTACCGACAGAAAATCAGAGATTTTATCCTTGATTTTAGATCAGTGGATTTCATGTCTATGTTAACTTTAAAATAAAACCAGCTAGTCAGACACTTATAAAATCAGTGATACTCGTAAAAGATCTTTTCTAATTTCATATTTTTACTGGGAAAATTACCAAGAAATAAAATTAAGATATCACAATAATGCATTGATAATTTGTAAAATTTATCATGATTTACTTAAAAGAACAGAGATTTCGAAAATCATTTTAAATAATTTTCCTGAAGTTCGTTTGTATTTAGAATTTTAAAAAATAAGTTTCAAAAAATTTTCTAATTTGTAAAAAAATTCCTAATTTTCATTAAAAATCAGGAAAAACTGATCCTGAAGATCAGAAAGGGACACGTCACCGCCAGTGCCTACTTTTCCCTTTGGGCAAACACTATAAGTCCGTGAAGTAAACTAATTTGAAATTGCACAAAAGAAATGAAACTCCAAATTTTTCAGATTTGTAAAATTTACTTTTTTAATGTTGATGAATAAAATGTGCTTCATTTGAAAAGAAGAGATTGCAACATTTTCATTACTACAAGAAAACCAAATAAAATTAGTTTTCCTAGAATATTTTTGCGGATTTAGCATTAAACTTGCGTTTTGATGTATTATGTACCCTATATGTTGATATTTGTCAAATTTAAAACCTTTAAAAATCAAAATTGATTATAGATATTTATTAAATATTGATAGTATATGTGTAAAATTGTAGTTCCCACTTTATACTGGGAAAAGGCCCTAATATTGGAGCAACCCATGAGGATCAAAATGACAACATAGAGATGATTAAAAAGATTGGTTTAACAGTCGCACTACAACAGGCACCCAAATAAAAATAGATCTTTTTATCTTAAAGTCTAGGATATTAATTCTTATGCATAAAAATACAGTTTAAATGGTTTCATGCATGTGTAGCGAAGTAAAATTTATATATGAATTTGATCTAAAGAAGTAGTTTCATTTTTTTTAAAACTTTGACATGAAAAAACAGCACTGACTTATTTTTCTGTGCAGTGTAAATGTAGTTAATACATTTAATAGTTTAATCGAGAACAGTATGAATTTATGCAGGTTTGTTAGATTGTATTAAATCATTTTATATATTCAATAACTTTTCCAACTATGAATTATTTACATCTGCCGAAATGTTGTGAAATAACAAAAATGAACATTCTGGTTGAAATAATAAAGTATATAATAATTATTAACTATTTGTTGAAATCTTCCAAGAAGAGTTTTAATGATTTGTTGATCCTATCTTCTTTGTTGGATAGAGAGAATGTTCTGTAATATATTGGGTGTCCTTATATATTGTCACTTGGCTAGAATGTACAATGATAACAATAGGCATTGTTCATTCTCAAATTTTAACATTTTTATAAACAAAAAACGTTAAATTAGAACTTTTAGAATTATTTTTTTAAATACACGCTATTTTTGTTATTTTATTTATTCCATTCTAATTATAATTTACACAAGATTGGGTGGAATCAACAGCCAGGACAGAGGGTTTTTTCCATGGAATCAACGGCTACGTATCCATGACCATTGCGAGTCTTTAAGTTGGAGGACATCGGCTTTGATTTGACCTGGAGAAGGATGAACTCGATGACTGAATACAACCCAGATAAGTGAAGGAAACTGGTTAGGTGCTCAGAAACTCTACGACCACATCTGGTCATTTGATTGATAATGATGAAATTAAATTGACATTTCACTGGAACAAACACAACAATATAAAGCTCAGCTGTCCGTTTGATTCTGAATAGAGAAACACCAAAATAGCTTAGTGAAATGTCAGAAACCTCAGGAACATTTTCAAGAATAACAATATAGCATTTCACTAAAAATTCCATGTTATTTTCCTAAAATTGCTCCAATTTAAAAAATAAAAAAATAAAATATCAGTCATAGATACCTGGCCTAATTTAATAAATACCTTGAGATAAACACATGGTTTAATGTAATTTTTAAAATATTAGACAGGATTCCTTATAAACCGTAAAGCACATAGGAGAAAATTTTATAGAATTACCTTCTTTTTTCCTAACCATAATCATATTTTTATTTTAAAATAACTTGTGCAAAATGCAAAGAGCTGTCAGAATATTTGTTTTGGAAAAGAGATAGTACTCCAGTTATTAAAAAAACGTAATAAATGTTTATAGAAAGGCGGTGAATTAGAGCTAATGGCAATCTTAGAGAGAAAGGGGAAAGCCAGATTAGGGTTTATACTTAATATTACCACTCTCAATTGTAACTCATACGTGTGCACAAAAACTCAGAGAAAGGTTTCTTTGAACAAGTCAAGATTTGAAGATGAGTGATGTGCATTTGCAACATAACAACAGCTTAAAGATCAGACAAACACTCAGAGTCGTGACTGGACAATCTTGCATCATCTATTCTACATTCCTGAATTGACACCCTCAAACTTTGAGCGCCTTTTTATGGGTCCAAATAAGCCAGAGGACAGCTGTTCTCCAGTTAAAACGAGGTGAAAAGTCAATTCACACATGGCTAAGAAAGTACCCAAGAAGTTCCTATGAGGCGAGTGTACAGGCTTTCATTCAAAGTTGGAATACAACGATTGAGACGAAAGGAGGCTATGTGGAGCAATAGATTCAATATAATTAAACATTTGCGTTCATTTTGGCATGTATTGTAGAGATTTATTGTAAATTAATACAATTATGGCACATGGCCGAAAAGGGGGAATGGGTTGATCCTGGTCTTCACTAACTATCCTGTACCTAGCTAATCGGATTCACAACCTATTCACTCGTTACAATTTACTCATTCACCATAAAAACTCACCCGTCGTCAATCAATCCTCTATACACCATAATACCACATCCTCTCGGGGGAGGAGGGACTAAAATCCCAATGAGATGATAAATATTACTTACAATATATATATATACAAATCGGATGAATGATCATGAAAGTGGAGTGGTGAACCCCAAAACAAACTAAATATCAAAACAAAGCAAAAATAAACATAACTGATGTTAGTAGGACCCGTTCAACCCTTCGAAAAAGAGAAGCCGCTGTATTCTACCCTTGAACAAAATCAAGAGGCTCTCTTCGCTAAGGGAGAGGGAAAAGAGAAAATATAGATGTGCATGGGGAATCAATAAAGCTGACCCAGTCGAGATGGAAGGTGGCCAAAACAAACTGGGGAGGTTGGGAATCTCAACTTGGATCATAACCAAAGATGTAGCCGGGAGCAGGCCAATAGCAACACTTACTCACATTAACTAGGTACACAAAAGTTTGTCTAGCCTAACCAGGTGAGTGCTCCACAGGAAACCACCCCGGTGTGATATAGGTTGACCTAAAAGAGAAAATCAAGGCTAGCCCTGTTCAAGTGAACCAAGCTCGCCTCAGTAGCCAACCTTTCACTAAAGGCTGTCGAATGCAAGCGTTTTCTATCAGTTCTAATCTTCATCTTGAGCTGATGCTCAAAGAATCGGATTAGATCCGGATGAGAAAGACGGTTGCCTTGCAAGATTTCCTCCTGTCGCATCGTCCAAATCACCATTCGAGCCGTGGCCAGCAGCGTTAGAAATGCCATTGGTTTCACCCCAGAATACGGGGGCGACACCTTGTCACACGCGTATGCACTATCAATGAGCACAAGCTTTTCGGGAGTGATACGAACCGTCAGCTCGCCGACATGGTCCCATAAGGGGCGGACCCGAGGACGCTGGTAGAAGGCGTGCGAAGCCGTTTCTTTCAGGCCAAGGCCACATCGTTCACAGTCTGGCAAATCTGCCAAGCCCCATATAAAGGTCATGTCATCGAGAGGCAGCCTGTTCCGAGCCAGTCGCCAGTCGCCAGGTAAGCGAAAACTCAAGGTTACTGAGGTAATCCGCCGCTGGCACCCAAGACCAGAAGGAGCGAAACTCCTCCGACAAGTCGAGCCGCTCATGTAGAGGAACCTTCGCTCCCCCCTCCACTAGATAACGATAGAAGACTCTCCTAGGCTGACAAAGGTTACTGGACCGACGAATGGACTTCAAGGCGTATCGACACTCGCGAAGGAAACTCGATAGAAACTGCATGTGTTGTCTGCTTCTACTATACTTTACTTTTTAACCAACCCTAGTGGATGACCGAGTAGCTACAGAAATATGCTCATAAAATCTAGGATAGCTATTTTGAAACGTCATAAAATGTATATATTGATCTTTTAATGGCATCTTCTGGATACACAGTTACATTAAATAACAATTTTTAAAATCTCAGTAGAGGCAAAATCCACTTCTTTTAATTAAAATGAAAAAAGTCCTGTTTTAAATTAAACATAAAATATAGCGAACTGACATGATAACCAAGATCTGTATTGTACTTATTTTTGTTTTAATAGTTTGTTTTCACTTCAAAAGTCAATATATTTATTGAAAAAGGTTTTGATAACAAGGTTTGGCAAATTTGAATACTACGAAAATTGCTTTTCTAAATCAGGCCAAAAAGGAGAAACATTATTAACAAGTAACATGAGTAATATGAGTACAGTATAAAATACAATATTTTTCAAAATATAATTAGATGAAATAAATATAAAGTTATCATGAACGAAATATTTTACATTTTTGTGAATTTATTCGACAAAAGTAACTTTACTATTTAGAATTTTACAATTTAAACAGATTACCCAATATTTTGAGCCGGTTTCAATTCAGTTTCTCTTTTCATTGATAATGTTTTGTTCAACACACACTCATAGCAAACAACCTTTTCTCTTGAGATCAGTCTAACGTTTTTCTGTGCTATAGTAATCTTTCTTGAACTATCGGCTCCAGTGAGAGGGGAAAAGTCGGAATGTTCGAATATTTTTTATTAAATCGGAAGAAGAAAAGACTGCTTTCATGAAAGCATAGTGTACAACAATAATAATTGAAGAAAATATATTTATACCGTTATTTTGACGATATGGGTAAACTAGTAATATTAATGAGAAAGATGATATGACTTAAATTTTGACTTTGGAAAGTCTGCATAATTAAAGAACTACTAACTTTATTAAATTATATCACTACAACCAAAATAGAGTTAAAACAGTTTTTTTCAGGTTATGTATTTTCAATGAAGATAAACACTAGTTTGAATACTTTCGAATGGAGATGGAAATGTCTGTAAAGTAGAATATGTTTAAGTTTCTTATATTCAACAATCAGCTTTTTGCTTGAAATGAAATTATTTCAATATGTTATTTGATTAAATATTCTAATTTTTTTATATGTTGACCCTATCTATTTGGCATATCCTTGGTGAAAGTAATTACACTTTTAGTAGGAACAATAGTATCTCAAATAGATTATCACGTTTAATGTTGAGCCAGCATAACCTCGTGTTAGGGAGTGTTAAAAATGATTCAAAGACATTACATGAAAAATGGCAGTTTTATTGTCGCTTTCAAATAATAAGTAATTGTTTTAATATTCACTCTGGAATATTAAGTGATTGAAGGAAAAAATTAGCATTTTCGTTAATCGTCCGTATTTAATTCATCTGCTTTGCTTTGAGGTCTTGTCGAAATTTCTTAGAGAACAAATTTTTATTGTATGAAATATTCTACATGAAAGCATAGAAGTTTGAATTCAGGCAGAAATTAAAATCGGGTAAGGTTTCCTTCGATGTAGGAAATTCAAAGACCAAATGACTAGCCCTTTTTCCTATCAATTTCATTTTCTGTTTTCATTCATTAACTTTTTATATTTCTTCTTTGAACGTTTTATCTTTCGATCATGTATTTTATATTGTTTATAACTATATTTTAACTGTTTTTAAGTTATCTTTAATTTATAGTTTTGCATCGTTTTTACTAAATTTCCTTTTCTCTCTTTGTTCTTTATCTTATTTTTATATGTTTTCGATTCATACTACCTTTTTACACACGTTTCTATCATAACATTTATATATGTTTTTCTATTTTCACTCACAATCAACATTTACTGCATTTTGTTCAATATTCAGTGTTCAACTTTGCATGTCCCCTCGAGCAATAAAGCCCCATTGCATCAAAAGAAAAAAAACAAAACATTCCCAGAATCGAAAACCATTAGTGCTGATTTATTTTTGAATTTGCACTCAGTAACTGTGGTTTATGCACATACAAAATACTTATTTCGTGGAAAGCCCAACATCAATCAGAATATAACAGAAAATATCAAGTGTCCGTTAAAACCAGGATATTTTTATTTGCACTTGGTACAAATGTGTGCATCTATTATTTTCATGTGCGTAAATAACTGTACTCCGCACATTTATAAGGAACTTACAAAATTTTTTATTCCCTTTCTCTCATGCAGATACATATATATATATATATATATATGTGTGTGTGTGTGTGTGATCACGCGCGCGTGTGTATTTTAAAATAGGATATAGAATCCCGACAAAGTTGTTAAGAAACATGACAAATGGAAAACGTTTCATTGAAAATAGATTTGATTACGCGTTTCGCCATTCAAGGCCTCATCAGAACCAAAAGCGAAAGAAAAGAAATGTATGTATTTGTATGTATGTATTTGTATGTATGTATTTGTATGTATGTATTTGTATGTATGTATTTGTATGTATTCGTTTTTTAATCTGATGACGCCTTGAATGTCGAAACGCGTAATCAAATCTATTTTCAATGAAATGTTTTCTATTTGTCAAATTTCTTAAAGACTTTGTAGGGATTCTATATCCTATTTTAAAAACATATATTCTCAACACGGAAAATACATAGATATACCAAAAAACATAAATCTTTTACCTTCAACCCAATCTGAAGGATTGTATGAGTGTTTGCCTTGGATTCATTTCAGAAAAGGCCATATAAATTTCTTGCTTTTAATCCATTCTGAAAATGAAAATGAAAATGAGATGAGAATTTACCTTTAATTCGATACAAAAAAAAATGTAAAAATATATTAACAACTTCCGACATGAACTAAGAATTATAAAGAAAAAATACAGAATAAATATTAACGGCTTTTTTAAATGTTACTCATTTTCTTTCTTCTTTAATCACGAGAAACGCCAACTTAGGGAAAAAATACTATGTTATTTAAGCATAACATACACACTTCTTTCTTTCCGTTTTTGGTATTTAATTTCAGGCGACACGTTTTGTCCATTGACGAACTTTATCAACGCAAAAGCGAAATGAATTTATTTGAAAACATTGTATCCAATCAAAATGAAAACGAAATGTTGTTAGTTACCAGAAAATTATAAACACTCATAAATATTTCTAAATTCAACTGAAGAATATTAAAATACGTTATTTTGCATAGACTGTCCTCTCTACAAATTATAACTGAGAATATACGCATACATGTGCATGTGAGCACGAATATTACTGCTTACATATAGTGGCTGTCGACTATCAAATCGAGTATGCCCATCACTTACATGTCCAGTCCATCAGTTAAACTCCCCCACAACACTGCATTCATTTGTTGGGTGAACGACAGTCGTTCATAAAGCCAGCCATCGATCTGCATTTCTTGTTACATATAAGGCATGTCACATCATCTCCAGTTGGTGGAAGTTGACTCTGAACATCTTCACTTCCAATGTGTCTTTTTATATGCTTTGTCAGGCCCGACCTGGACTTGCACACCCTAGTGCATTTAAAGCATGCCATTACGAAATCCTCATATGCATATGCAATAGACTTTCGGTGTTGGTGAGATTTCTGGTGATTGAGCAGATCTGCCCTGGACAAACATATCCGATTGCATTGGGCACATGGCCAGGCTGGCACCTCATGGCAATTCAGGGATCCCTTTCGAACCCCTCTTTCTGTTTGCATATTTTTGTGATGCCTCGTGGAAGATCTTGACAGCATCAGCAATACCAGCTCTCAAAGAAACCCGAACTTCAGCTAGAGTCTCCCAGTTATCCAGACCAATATTGCACTTGTATAGTGACTTTTTCAGGCAATCTTTATAACGAAGTTTTGGCTTGTGCTGCGGCCTTTTTCCCATTTCCAATTCTCTATACATTCCGTCATCTGCCATACGAATAACATGGCCTGTCTGTCGCAATCTGTATTTGTATATAATTGCTTCCACTGAAAGTGAATTGAATTGTCCCTTGTTAAACAACAGTATCAGGGGTGTGAGAAATCCAGTGGATTTCAAGCACAGACCGAAGGCATCGTTGATGAAAACGTTCCAGTATCTTCAAATGTCTGCGATAGACTACCCATGTCTCACATGATTATAGCAGAGATGACATAACACAGGCATTATTTTAATTTTTGTATGCTTTTTTTATGCCATTCTGACTCCAGACACGGAACTTGAGTGCTGCAAATGCATCAGAGGCTTTCTTAAACCGTAACGCTATCTCATCATCAAGGGAGCAGTGGCGGTTGAGGGTGCTACCAAGCTATACTAACTTGTCTACTACCCCAAGTCGACTACCATCAACATAAATTGATGGCGCTATATACTGATTTCCTCGGGCAGGCTGATACATCACTACTGTCTTGTCAAGGCTGATGGACTGTCTAAAAGCCTTACATGATCAGGTCACAGTCATCGGTATAGAAAAGGTTGTACACTAAACTAAAAAAGACTTTTGTCTCTGCTGCAAAACTAGGTATATTGAAAAGCTTGCCAGTTGATCTGTATCGTATCATAATACCATCATGGCAGTCTCCGAACGCATCAAGTAGTACAATAGCAAAGTAGATAGAAAATAGTATAGGAGCCAGAAGATCTCCCTGCTTGACTCCAGTTTCAACCTTGATGGGGCCTGTAAGCATACCACCAAAACTGACACAGGCTTCCATACCGTCATGGAAGGACCATAGAATCTTGAGAAATATATATATATATATATATATATATATATATATATATATATATATATGCGCCTGCACATAAAAATATAAGGTTTGTATAATATTTGTTGATGCACATATTTAAATATGTGTCCTTAATTGTTCCATAGTTATTCATTTGAAAATTCTTCCAGCCATCCCTATTTTTAAATTCACAATCAAAACTTTTCCTCATAAATCTTATTATTTTATATTCTTCTGGTTGAATCGGCAAATAACTAACGAAATGACATATACTCTCTCTTTCTCTCTCTCTCTCTCTCTATATATATATATATATATATATATATATATATAGAGAGAGAGAGAGAGAGAGAGAGAGAGAGAAAGAGAGTAGTGACTTATGCAAAGTGTGATTTTGTGTGTGTAAAGCTGCGCTATTCGATAAAAATACTAATGTTAAATTGAGAAGTATGCATGTTTGCTTGGTGCCAAAACAAGAAAGCAATATTTACAAAGAATAAATATGCATATATGAAACCAATTAAACTTTATTCGGATCACATTTATCAGATCGAAACAGCAGTGGTGGTCGTCGTTGTGGTAAACCTGATGAATGAGTGTAAATGTTCAAATCCTCTCGGTATACGACCTTGTCTCACCAGAGCACAACATTTGTTTCAAAAGCGGCTGTTGAAAAAGATTCAGTTCATGCAATGAAGGTAGCTTATATCGTCAAAAGTGCTAAACTTCAAATATTGGGAGTTGCAATAAATAGATTAATGTTTTCTTCGAACAAGCTCAGAAAGAACTTCTTTGAATTCAAACGAATTACTCAGCAGATATTACTCATTTTTAAATGAGTCTTTTTTTTCATTAATAATTATAGTCGCAATATATTGTTATTTTCTTTTCAAAAACAGGAAATAATGATAAAAATAGTTTGGGTCTAAAGAAACAATTTTAAAATACATTACATGTTAGGGAGTGCTAAAAATGATTTAACGATATTGCATAAAAAATTGCTTTCAAATAATAAGTAATTGTTTCAACATTCATCCTGGAATACAGCAATCACTTTTGGAATAGCTGTTAATAAATAAATAAACAGTTACTACACTATTTAACACTTTACTAAGTCTGGTTTATTCCTTTTTATTTTTTCCCTTTTTTCGAATCATATAACATATTTTGGAAATATTTTCTCGAATCATATAACATTTTGAATATATCATGTTCATAAATAATATATTTTGAATATATGTTCATAAATAATAAAGAAACACGTAGTCGAAATAGATGTTAAATGTTATTTCATTTTGCACGGTGAGAATATTTGTTAATATTTAATGGTAGAATAGTCAAGATAACAAAGAAAAATACTAAATTTGATAGAAAATGTATTCATTTTTTTAATCATTTCATCCCAGGCAAAACAATGAATCTACTAAGATGCAATGAGTTACTGGGTGTTAGAGAATATGAGAAGAATATACTATTAAGGAGAGAGAATAATAAAAGCACAGGAATTAAGAAGACAGAAGATAACAATTGACATTGCATTTAATTTTTTGAAGGTCAAAGTTAACTGGGAATCAAGAAGCCGGAAGAGAGTTCCACAAGCAAAAATGTAAGGAAAGCATAGAATTTACGTTTTCATTTAGCCATTTCAACTGTAAAATGGTGAGACTTTGTCGCCAATCTAGTACTGCACTTAAATTCATAAAGTCTATGTGCCATAGAGGAAATTTCATCAGAACAATTACCATAAAATAGTTATAGAAAAGGCACAGGGAAGCTATATTACGGCGGCGGGAAAGTGACCGAAGCCGAGATGCGAAGTAAGGACCAATAATTTTGCAGATTCTTTGGATTTCATCAAGAATCTCTAAATATATAGCAGGAGTATCAAACCATATGTGGCAGCAATATTCAATGCATGGACGAATGGTAGACTTGTAAATATGTAAAATAGATTCTGGAGAGAAAAATTGTCTAGCACGACACAGTAAATCAACTTTCCTAGCAGCAGACCTAGCAATTTATTCAATATAATCTTTCCACTGGAAAATGTTATCGCGAGAAGACGAAACGAGTCACTCTCCTGGAGGTTAGCATCAACCATTCTTATGGAAGGCAGAAAGGGGTCTCTCAGATGATTGCTAGAGAGCAGTTTCGTTTTGGAAGCGTTAAAATTAACAAGCTATTCGCTACCCCAGTTAACATCAGATTGTAGGTCTTTTTTCCTAGATCAGCAGCCAATTTGACCTTATCGAACTGATCAGACTTATTATTAAGACAAGAGTAAGAAAATGTATCATCAGTATAGAAACCGAGTTGAGAACAGATGCCATCAGGAAGATCATTGATGAAAATTAGGAACAACGTAGGTCTAAGGATAGAGCCCTGGGGAGACACTTGTATTAATGCAGATTCTAATTCTCTAGTACTTTACCAAAAAGAGGTAGACGGTTAATAGGCCAATAGTTAGAACAACAAAATAGTATTTCCAACAAGCCGGAAAACAAGAAGCAGCTCAGCATTTATTGTAGAGTTTAGAGAGGACAGGAGCCAGTCCAGGAGCACATTTCTTAAGGACTATTGCAGGGATGCCATTAGATCCATATGTTGTATGAGGAGGATAGCAGAAACTACGGAGGGAGTTATATGCATATCACTCAACAGGGATTCACTTCTAAGGGGAAAATCAGGCAAAGATACTCCAGATGAATCAAGAGTAGAATTAGAAGATAATTTACGAGTAAAATAGTCTGTTTTATCAACAGATGTTTTATCAACAGATGTTATCACCACAAACTGAGTGAAGAGGAGAGGACTTACTCTTATTTAACACACTATTACAGAGACGCTGGTAGTCACGAGAGCCAAAGTTGTTAAAGGCTACACGGTGCCTCATTCTATCAGTAAAGACTTAGCCCCGTTTATATTTATTACGTGCAGACACAAATAGGCATCTGTTGTGATCGAAACTGTCACGTTGGTATGGCCGGAAAAAATTGTTCCTGGTGGTTATATAGCAACTGAAGAGGCCGGTGTGAACCATGGAGAAAATTGTGGTTTTACCTGGTATTTCCGGGAAGGTACTAAAGTGTTGATGTCGCAAGAAGAAATTACTGATGCAAATTTCTCGATAGGAAGGTTAAAAATATCAATCCAAAAGACGTCACGAATAAAGACGCGAAACGCATCCTAATCAGTATGCTGGTAATAAAGAGAAGTCTTTTAAATAGGAGATTTCTGTTTAACAAACGAGGGAAAAGAGATATCAATATATACTACAGCCATATCTGAATTGACAAGAGGACAAGTGCTATAGGAGGAGTTAAGGACCAAATCAAGTAAGGAAGCATGTTGATCAGATTTATTAGGGAAACGAGTAGAGAAATCCATTATTTGCGCGAGAGAATTGAATGGAAAAATTGAACGTCTGAATACATTAAAATTTTTAAGCCAATTGGCAATAAAACAGAATAATGTTTCCAGATGCATGTAGAGAGAGAGAGACAAAGAGAGAGAGAGACATTTTTATACTGTCAGAAATTTTGTAAACGATAAGAGATAACGAACAGAATGCAATAACGAAAGTTGAAAGCACATGAAAGAATTATCTGAGGACTTCCTTGACACTGGCAGATTTTCCCCGATATAAACAGCAAGGCTATACATATGCATCTTAGAAGATTTGCTGGTACAGAGAATTCATTGGTGGCAATGGAAGAATTTAAGTGCAAAAATATCGTTTCAAGAGAAAAGATTCTACATTGGAACGGATACCACGAATATTGGAGTAAGAAAGGTCAAGAGTGGTATGTGATTTTTTTTGTTTACTGGTTTCTCTCGTATTTCTTTTCATGTATATGTCATAAGATTTTGCTTTGAGAAGAAAAAAAGAAGAAAAGGTCCAAAATAATTATCACTATCTGTCGTCAACTGGCCAGAACGCGGCTGAGACCATAATGTGGTCTCGGTGTTGCTCACCAGAAATACATGCAAGGACACCAACCCATGAACGACGTGGCACTACAAATACCATGATATTACGCGATTGTTATAGCAGAGCAGCCTGGCTAAGCATTGCCATAGATTCCTTACTACCACTATAAGGCAGATATGTTGTATCTATCATGTATTTTTACTACAAGTATTTCCCCATTACATAAATCTCGCAAACATCAAATTAACTATGAATGTGTCAACACCTCAAAAAAATCGACCCCATGTTTAAAAAAATATTTTATGTAATATTTTAATCAAAAAGTAATATTTGTTTTAATTCGAATTAATTAAACTTTTTAATCGTCCCCATTCAGAAAAATATACTTTACTTTTCAAAGATTTTTTAATAAAGAGAATTATGCTGTGTTGACAGACTTGTAAATATGTTCGATTTTAATGATTTAAAAAATATATTTTCAATTAATTTAAATTTCGTTTGAAATACAGTAAAGTATTTTGCTTACTGAAAATATTAAATTTAATCTTTTAGCTTACAATTAAAACAAATAAAAGTTTCAAAAAAAATTTTCATTTTTAAAATGCATTTTAAACCTTAGGTATCGCTTTTTCTTGGGTGTACCTAAATAAAACAACCGTAAACATTAAAACTGGAGCAACATTTAGTAAACTAACCGCGAAGAACATTACTACTAGAATGTTCTCATTCCTCTTTAGGTGCCATACAGTTGCTGCCTTGTATTTTCCAAAGCTAATCACTGTTACATTATTAAAATACCATCTGTTTTTTTAGATGAAAGAAAATATTGCTTTTCAATACGCAAATCATTTAAGACATTACTAATAAAATCGAATTAATTATAGACGATGAGATATTCCAGGGATGGGTTTTGATAACAAGGATTGTTTTAATATAAAATAAAAAATATACCTGACAAAATCATTTTTCTATTTCCAAATCTGTTGAAAGCTTTGTTTTCTGCTTTAAGTAAAGTATTTCCTTTACTATAAAGCAGTCAATGCAATATAATCGAAAGTAAAAGAGGGAAAAGTCAAACAGACTTTTCGGTTTACCAATAATAGCCAAAAAAATAATTTTGAATAAAAGATTTTTGGAGAGACCTATTTTTTTAATTTATTTCCTTATATATTCTGAATTTTTGGACATTTAGTCAGTACTTATGGTTGTAAAACATTTGCTTGTTAAAAAGCTGTGGTTTTAGATATTTTTAGCAAAGGCCAGTTTCAATACAAAACAATATTTATAACGTGCCCATCAAGAAACAAACTTATCAACAATAACTAATGAGACTCACAGGCTAAGCTTCGCTCTGTGACAAATCTCTTCACATCATGGTTTTCCCAAATTATTTTGCAATATAACTTAAAGATTTTGATAAAAAAAAAATATATGAAACATTTTTCTCCTTGGGCGAAAGTTTATATCATTTCTTTGAATGATGAAACCCCACACGACACCCAACCAACGTTTGACCGATCACGTAACACTTGTATAACAAAGCATGAGAAGTATTCAAAACAATTTGGAAAATAGGTTTCACATGAATTGTCAGGGCAAATTTGAGCATACTGATTAAGATGCGTTTCGTGACTTCCTTCGTAACTCATTACCTATACTTCACTTCTTACCAAAAATGAAATGATTTTTTTGCGGGGAGGAGGATTGGAGAGAAAAGGTGAGTTCACGACGATAATCCGAAGCGTCGAAAATTATGGATGCATTCAGAAAAGTCTATGGACATCAACAGTAAAACGCAATCTTTTTGAAGAAAAAAAAAAAATTATTGTTGTGGGATATGAAAGGTATTACGAATTGCTCAAACCGGACGAAACTGTTATTACAGAGTTTTACAGTCGTCGACTTCGAGATTTGAGTGCTGTCACAGTGCCATTTACATGA
Organism: Acanthosepion lycidas; assembly: GCA_963932145.1. Taxonomy (NCBI): domain Eukaryota; kingdom Metazoa; phylum Mollusca; class Cephalopoda; order Sepiida; family Sepiidae; genus Acanthosepion; species Acanthosepion lycidas. Next base: position 68,141,025 of record OZ010583.1, read on the forward strand.
CAGGGAAATTGGAAGATAACTGACGTCTTCATGCCGACGCTTGGACTTGAAAGTCTCGTTGATTGTGGCAGCGAGCTACAGGGAGAAGAGTGTAGGAGCTAACACCAAGCCTTGTTTAAGGCCACCGGTGATTGGAAACGAGTCTGAGTGGACACCCCGTTGGCTCACTCGACACTCCATTCCGTACAGCATATGGATCAAAGGCATGAAGTGATCCAGACCGCCAAAGTGTACAAGAGTCGTCCACATTGCTCATCTTGTCGAAGGCCTGGAGATCTCAGAAGATGAACATCAGTGGTTTTTGCTGCTCATGACTCTTTTTTGGAGCTGTCGCACACAGAAACCATGTTGAGAGTGCCTCTCGGAGGTCGGAAAACACATTGAGATTCTGGAAGGATCTCTTCTGCCACGCGGAGGAGTCGAGTCAGTATTATTCGCGCAAAGATCTTGGCAGCGATGTTTAGGAGGGAGATGATACGATAGTTTCCGCAAAGTGAGTGCTTTCCTTTTTTGAAGATAGTCACAATGTTTTATCTTCGCAGATTTTCTGTATCATGAGCGTTAGTCGGGTCTTCAGTTCGAGGCCACCATGGGAGAAAGATTGGTGGTTTCGGGAGCTTTTCCGGATTTCAATCTACAAAATGTTGACATCCAATACCAGGAAAGGAGTTGGAGAGTGTTTCGCAGGAGGAGGTCTTCCATCGTAATGGCGTGGCGGTTGACAAGGCTCTGGAGATGGGTTTTTTCCCCAGTTTTTCAGATTTATCTTTCAAATATTTTAGCAACTATAATACAATAGGAAAATAAAGTAATTACAGGACAGTAAAAAAAATAAAATAAACAGTGTCCATACGCAAACGGGATACATTTAAGCGGTTATAGACTTCTGACTTCAAGGCAAGAAAGAAAACTGTGTGGCTAAAACTAAGAATTTTTCATTTTTCTTGACTAAGATTGTCTATAAATTTGAGGGAGTGAGGTATTTAGCAGGCATTCCAAGAGATTGAAGCCAACACATATTGTTTAGGAAAGTTATTTTTTTATCTATCTCACTGGCACAAAGTGATGTTTCTGGAAAAAATTGCATTTGATATATGCCCAATCCAAACCTCCATCTAAATCATTTTTACAAATTCAAGCCAATACAGTCAGATTTCTTCTCGTTGAAGACATAATTTTTAAACATTTTTAAACGTTTTGCTTCTAAAAAGGAAGTATAAGAATAACATAAAATTCATATAAAAATTTTATGTACAATTAATTTTACTCTTTTAAAAGGTTACTATCTTATTCTAATAGTAGAAGAAAAATATCCTTATAACTTTAAATATTTTCTTTAAATTCTTCTGTAAAATATTTGCCTTAAAGTCATTTTGTAAAATATTTTCTCAGATGCAAAATCATGCAAATATTTATATTGAAAAACTTTATTTTTTTAATAATTAATTTAGTCACGTTTTCTTTCAGTGATAAAGCACAGAATCAATACTGCGCTCTTGTAAAGTTTCCAATCTGTCATCAAACATAGAACATACATACTGGCTCTTTGGCAATTAAAAGTGTAACGACTAATGAAAAGTGCTTGTTAGCTAGGTTTAATATCCTAATTCTCTTTTATGTGTATTAATTTTCACTTTAGAGACCCCCAGTTAATTATTATTACACATTTTGATGTGAATAACAATATATTTCTTGTTCAGTACGTTAGGAAGATGTCTATTGAGAATGCTTATTTATGTAATGCTTTCTGAATAAAATTTTATGACACTACCCTAAACCATAAAACGTTAAATGCTAGTGGATGCTATGTGCAATGAAAGACTTGTCTCCGTCAAGAGATTTTTTTTTCTTTTGGAACATTGTCCTTTTCGTTCTACTCTTTATGAACGAAAAGAAATTCCACCTGATACTAATCGACTCCCTAAAATCGTATTTCTGCTTAAATAAATATAACACTGACACTATTCTAGTCGTGTTACCTTTATTCTCTCTTAGGAAATAGAACATTCACAGCACATATCACAACTAAACACTGACATGAAAAAATTAGCTTTTTGGAAATATTTCATTGTCTAACCTCTCTCTTGGTGATAATAATACATTTTTTTACATTATGTCTAATGTATAACGCATAATGTAAAAATTAAAAATTTAATTTTGAAAATCATACATCTTAGTATTAAAACAAGAAAGTACAATATTTACAAAGAACAAATAAGCATATATGAGATATACAGGTTGAAATTTATTCAACTTATTCGCATCACATTTATCAGATTGAGCTAGTATAGTTTAAAATTTTACAGGAAACAAATATGTATCAGAGAAATAAGTAAGGGAAAATGTCACTAGAAGATGGTTTATTTATGTTTATTACTAAACCTATTATGAGGATTGTCAGTATGGAAAAGAGTATAATTCATACAGAAACATACTAACCTTGATTATCAAATTCCAGACATAGAAAACGAAAGCAGAAAGAATAAGAAATCAAGTGCTGTAACATTAAAGGACAAATTTGCCACTGTTTACAACATGATGTGAGTAATAGGATAATACTTCAGGCAGAGATTACTAAACACGAACGTCTTAGCCTGGACTGTACTTTTGTACGAAGTAAATAGTATTGCCATGTACCTGAGTCAGAATTAATTTTTTGACTCCTGTTGCTATTAGCCAAAACCGGTGATGTCAAAGAATATCGATCATCGTTTTTTATATTCTGTTTTCAGAGTCAATCAACTTTTGAATTTCATATCACTTCAGGACGTAGACGATCATGACTCTCCTCAGATTATTTTTTCTTTATTTTCTGTGAATTGACATGAATTTTTGGGATAGTTTTCTGATGCTTTCTATACAGTTTTGAATTCAGTGTCTTACTTCTTTCAGATTGGCTACCACACAAGTGTCCAGTTTACCTAGCTATTTAGCACATAGCTGCATTGTGTATGAGATTGATTTGCGCTTTATCCATTTTATTGCGAAAGTGAACGACTCGGTCGAAATTTGAACACGGCTCTCTCTGATTTAACGATGATGTTATACAACCTTCACATTCACAATCAATGAATACTAATCCTCAAATTGCTATAAACCTTTTCCACATTATTTTATTCATAATATCTCGTAACTAATCTGTTTCAAACGATAAACGGGTAGGAAATTTTAACATCCTAAATCTGAATTCAGCATTTGTCTTCCTACATAATCAAAGAAAAATGCATCTTAGTATCAAAACCAGAAAGGGCAATATTCTATATTCTAGATGAAGTTCGTAAGAAATCCCTAACTGTAATTGTTGTTACATTCAGACGATTCCTAAAAGGGAACAATTTATGATCAGTAATTAAGCTATTCTAGAACATCAACACGTTTTAATATTTGCACAACTGTTTCTCTCCCAGGTTAATTTCGGGAGTTATCATATTATTGCATCATTTCCTCGCTTATATCGATTATCAGCGATTTTCTTTCATATTCTTCTTCGACAATCACAGGACATTCAAGTTGTTTATAAATAGAAAACCACTAAAAATTGAATAACATCAGTTACCTCAATTTTCGAAAATTTAAAAATGTCTTTCATGTGTTATACAGATTTTTTGCCTGCTTGTATCTGTGGAGTTAATTAAACGGCCGCTTGAAATTACGCATAGTGTTTCTCAGTTATGTGCATGGTTAAATTATACGATGTAACAATATGCATGGATTTAAAAAAAAAAAAAACATTAGACGGGCATTATCTGTAAAGGGAAGATTAAAGAGTCGGCGAGGACTTAAGAAAAATTTCAATATATTTCCAATATTGATTAATATCACTGAAAAGGACATTTTGGTGAAGTTCTTGCTTAGTAAAATTTTGCTTATGTATTCGTTTATTTCAATTTATGTAAAAGAAACGTTTTTATTTTGTTTGTTTTTTCATAGTTGAAAACAAGTCATTGCAGCTGTTAAAGCGTCAAATGATTTTCAAGGAAGTTTTTAAAACTTAACGTGTTACGTAGTACAAAGAAGAAAGCAAGGATAGAATAAGCTTTTCTTAAGGCTTTACTGAACTTAATTCACAGCAGTCAGTAATCAACAAAGGAAAGAATTCAGAATAAAAAGGAAGAAGAACGCAGCTTTTAAAGAGGAAAGGGAACGTGTGAAAAGTCACGTGGACAAGAAAGTTAGTTTCCTTTTTTTTTACGAAAATATAACATAAGGTAATTTATTTTCTTTGTTAATTTATTTCTAACTTTTCCAAATTACAAAATAAATAATTACAAGCCCAAATTTACAAGTCCATTTTGTGAAATAAAACAAATATTTTGGAGTTTGTATTGTTTCCCACAAGTTCGGTAAGAATTTGCTTAAGTATTTGACCATGATGATTATACGACGTAGTTCACTTGAATTTGTAGGTGTAGGCAACTTCTGAAAAACATTTAGTCTTTCTTTGCTGGTCTGGATTCCGTCTCCAAAAATTATGTGCCAAAATATTCTAGTCCTGTCTTTTTGAATTCACACTTTTTTTTTCATTAAGCTTGAGTCCAGTTTTTCGTAATGTTTTAAGAACAGTTTTTAGTATTTTGCCGTGTTCTTCTATAATTCTACCGTAGATTAGAACATCGTCGATAATTGTTTCGACTCCTTAAATATTTTTCACTAATTCTGACGTCATTCTTTGAAATATTTCCGGAGCTGATGTTATACCAAAAGCAATCTTTTGATGCAATATCTCCCCAAACGGCTGATGAAAGTCGTGAGTAATAAGTTTTCTTTACTTAACGGAATTTAGTAGAATCCGCTAGTTGCATCCAATTTAGAAAAATTGCTAGCTCCATTTAGTTTAGGCGAAATAGCATCTAAATTTGGTAACATGTTATGTTCTATTTTCACTGTTAAATTCAGTTTCTTCAAATCTACACATATTCGGATTTTTCCGTTTCTTTTTATTATGGGTAATATAGGCGCACAGCAGTTGGTTCTATAACAATAATTCCCTCATTTTCCAGTCAATTCAATTCTTCCTTCACCTTTAGTTTTTACTAAGGAATAGGACTCTCCTAGCTATTATTACACAGTAGAGTAAAGCCTCATTTTTCAGAACTATTTTCACTGGGTCTCCGTTCAAATTAAGTTCCATGTTCTATTTTGTCTAAACGTTTCACTAAACTCATTTTTATAGCAGTCTTTCAAGACAATAAGTTCTCTCCCTTTACACATTTAATGACATATATTTTCATATAATATTTGTCCTTACATTCTTCTATAGTGGTGTTAAATTTCCAATTCTATTCACCCAGAACTTGTGAAGGTGCCATTTACTAATTTTAATAAAGGTTTTACTCTCAGATTTTTTAAAGTTTTGGTTGAGATAATGTTTATGCCGACGCTGTGATGATTCTAAACATCACCGCTGTTTTACAAATTTTTATACTACGAATCATTAAAATCTGTTTCTGTCAGCTCTTCTAGGAAATATATCTTTTCATTTAATGTCTGTATCGTATTTGGTTTCAGTTCTCCAATTTACAGCGAAATGATTCATTTTCCTACATTTCTTGGAGTATCTTTCTTTCACTGAACACGTATTAAAATCATGTTTTCTATTACATCCACTCATCTCGTCGGTTTCTCTGGGGTTTTAATTCACCTACATTTTTCTCGTGTATTTCTTTCATCTGAGATTTTATTTACTCACTGCACCTAGTCATCTCCGTAGCTTTCTCGAGTTTCAAATCAGTAATTAGTTGTAATCTTTCGGATAGGTCCTTATTCTGTAGTCTTATCACAAGACTGTATCTGATTTGGTCATTTTTCTTTGGTAACTCACATACTTCTTCTAATTCGTGCTATGCACTGATGAAGGTTCCCACTGGTTCTCCTGGTAACTGAACTCGAAGATAAAATTTTATTCTTTCATGAATTATATTTCTTTTTCCAAAACTGAGTCGTACGCATTTGCGTCTTCTCGTCGTGAGAAAGAAAATGTCCGGAATATATTTTCGTCTTCGCTTCCTATGCAATATATTAATGTTCTGATTTGAGTTTTGTTATCTTCTTCCCAGAGTTTCGAGGATTCTTTAAGCACTGAAATCTCTGCGACCATTTCTGCCATTTTCTCGGATTTGTAAAGTCAAACGACGCTGGTGTAGTTAATTTGAAAATTTTTTCTTTATTTTTTAATAACTTTTTTTTTCGAATTGGGTCCTGTCCTTCTAGTAGAAAATAAATTTCTTCTTTTAGAGAGAATCCCTCTCTGACACCATGTTTCACTGGGCTTGGGGTGGAAAGATAAATTATATGAAACTCACCAATGAAAAGTTGAATCAACACACAGACGACACGAACATGATTGGCTGCAAATGTTCACTCTTAAAAATCTAACTTAACAATTGTTATATTTTATTTCTTTTGCTCCCAGCATTCCTTGGTAAGACCGGAAGTGCTTACAGTTATCATGAGCATAATATTATTGGTGTTGTTATAAACAGATACATTCAACTTCCGATGGATTAAATAAATACAGCTTCAAATTTACATCTTATATTCATTCAAATTTATTAATGAAAAATTGTTAATTACTTTTTATACATCTTACATCGTTAGTTGTCAAGGGTCATGGCGGCAAAAATCGTTATAATTAAGTTTTGTCTCTGAAAAAATAAACTCATGTTGTTAAATTTCCAGGCATTTTAGCACTGAACCAGGCAAATTCCAGTAATTCGAAATAAATTCCCAGTAACAACAGAACACTTCTTTTCTTAGAAAAATAAATGTTTCCGCGGTCGATCCGCCCTGTGAAGTCTATCATATTCTGCCTTGGCCCTGTTTAGGGACTCCGTCTTCGCCAAGTGATACGCTTTGGCGCGATCCCGTTTCCGCGGTCGATCCGCCCTGTGAAGTCTATCACATTCTGCCTTGGCCCTGTTTAGGGACTCCGCCTTCGCCAAGTGATACACTTTGGTGCGATCCCGTTTCCGCGGTCGATCCGCCCTGTGAAGTCTATCACTGTTGTCGGTCCGCCCTGTGAAGTCATTCATTGTTCTGACTTGGCCCTGTTTAGGGACACCGATCAACTTGCTGCTGTTCCCGTCTATTCTCCCATCCGGCAGTCGACCAGCTACATCCGTTTCGCCGATCAACTCTACATTCGTTTTTACCAATACGACCGAAAGCAGCTACCCCTAAACAAAACCAGTCATACCGGACCCGACACCGACTTGAACACATTTCTTCAGAGTACACTCTTGTACAATTGGCATTAATAAAATCGACATTATTGCTTCATAAACCTTCGCCTTTGTCCCCTCATTGTCTTGGTTGTTCACACGTTTCTTCATAAAGCTTGCGGGGGCGACATCCTTATCGGCCCCGCAACACGTCTAATAATACAGAGGGACTTCTCTCTTTTACTTTTAAATATAGATAAAAATTATTAATATCAAACAATTTATTTATCTTTTTTGTGCATTTTTCGTTACAGATGTTTCATGGTTGCATCACATGCATTTTTCGTTACAGATGTTTCATGGTTGCATCACATGCAACCATGAAACATCTGTAACGAAAAATGCACAAAAAAGATAAATAAATTGTTTGATATTAATGTATAATTAAACATGACTTTACTGTTATATCCGTGTATATTTATTTCCTGTGAAATATGTTTTTATTTCCCGTGAAAACGTGGCTATTTCTGCTGCTATGATGTGAGTGACCCCACAAGTGCAACTTATTTATAGGTATCGAATAACAATATCTTCATGATAATGGTATATTTCTTGGCATGAAAAAAGATCCCTTTACCAGTTACTGATTAATTCATGTTACTGTAACAATCCGAAAATAATTGGCTTCAAATTTCTCTCTTAAAGCTTGACATAAAGCTGAATGATGTTGTAAAAAATGAAATGTGTAGGCTAAATTGTGAATAAAAATATTTTCTCTTTATCTAACATAATTATTTAATTATTTTTCTAACATAATTATTTAATTATTTTTCTAACTTAATTATTTTTCTAACATAATTATTCACACTGCATAACAATTAGTGTAACACTATTAAGAAGGTTCTGGTAAACTGGAGAAAGACTTTAAAAATAAAATGGAGAACAAGAAAAGAAATACTGTTTTTCGATAGACTGAAAGTATACTGATGACGATGACGGCTAGCGTAGCATTATACTGTTATTATACAGGGAGTTAGCGGCAGCTTTGTTAGCGTCCACCTTCATCGAATCCATCTTACGTCTGGGTTAGCGTCCGGCCCCGTCGAGGTTCGAGTGGTGCCTAGTTTGCCTATGAAAGGCATATCCATGCTGTTAGGAAATGAATTGGCAGGTGGAAGGGTGATACCCAACGCTAAAGTAGTTTCGGAACCGGTTGCTTCGGTAGACACCGAGAATATCGAGGAAGAGAATCCCGGTATATTTCCCTCGTGTGCAGTGACCAGAGCACAGGCTAGAAAGAAGGCCGATGAAAAGATAGACGAGAAAATCGATAGGGCAGAGGACGAAGTGATAGACCTATCGCAGACATTTATAAATCCTGATATGGGATTAAGTTATCCTCCCGATAGTTCCCCAAATGGGAATGGCGATGGTATTGTTGAGCCTGCTATGGACATTCCATTATCGAGGAGAGCACTTGATTCGGAGCTCGCCCCACTCTTCCGTCACGTATTGCTCGAAGATGAGTTTGAGAAAGTTCCAACCGGATATTTTATTAAGGATGAGGTACTAATGAGGAAGTGGAGACCCCCACACATCTCAGCTTCAGAAGACTATTCGACACTTCACCAAGTAGTACTCCCTAAATTGTATAGGCCGGGGGTAATGAGAACAGCTCATGAGATCCCCTGGGTGGGGGCACCTTGGCGTTAACAAGACACACGATAAGATCATCAGACATTTTTACTGGCCGGGTATCCGGAGGTGTGTGTCTGAGCATTGTCGGACTTGCCACACCTACCAGACAGTAGGGAAGCCGAATCAGAAAATCCCCATCGCACCCCTACATCCTATTCCTGCCTTCGAGGAGCCCTTTTGTCGCATTATCGTAGATTGTGTGGTCCGTTACCCAAAACTAAGTTAGGGAACCAATATCTGCTAACGATCATGTGCGCCTCGACCAGGTTTCCCGAAGCAATACCCATGAGAAATCTTTTCCGCCAGGAAAAATAGCAAAGGTCCTCATTTCCTTTTTCACCATGGTCGGCTCACCCAGGGATTTAACTTCATGTCAGGGGTGTTTCAACAGGTTATGAGAACTTTGAGTATAAATCCATTAAGACAAGCGCTTATCACCCCCAATATCAAGGTGCCTTGGAGAGGTTCCACTCCACCTTGAAGAGCATGATGCAAACATATTGCCTGGACCACCAACACGATTGGGACGAAGGTATCCCATTCCTAATATTCGCTACTCGTATAGGAATTGTTAAGGTTCAGCCCATTTGAGTTAATATTTGTGTATTCAGTCAGCAGTACTTTAAAGGTACTGAAAGAAGGCTGGTTGCGGGAAGACCCGGTAATAGAAAATTTGCTGGATTACGTTTCCGAACCGACTATCAGAAACGTGTGAACTGGCCCGCGAGAACCTCCAGTTGGTTCAGCATAAAATGAAAGATCGATACGACCGAGACACGGTCGAACGAAGTTTCGGTGTCAGGGATAAAGTACTAGTTTTATTACCCTTGCCCGGACATCCTCTCAAAGCTCGATTCCGTGGTCCGTATGAGGTGGTCAGGAAGGCCAGTGACCTCAACTACGTTGTAAGAACTGATCGCAGGAAGTCGGCGCAGATGTGTCACATCAACATGCTTAAGCCTTACTATGAACGGGGAAAGACCGACCCTGTATTAGTGATCAGTTGGCCTAACACTACGTCTGAGCCCACGGAGATCCGAGGAGGAGTTACGGAAAGGGGTGACCACCCCACCAAACTTTACAACTCCGAAATACTAGCTGACCTAAGTGCGAAACTGTCGCATTTAGCCCTTGAGGAGAGGAAGGATTTAGCTTCCCTTATCGAGGATTTCAGGGGTCTGTTCCCCGACGTACCCAACGAAAACACCATTAGTTACCATGATGTGGAAGTAGATGCCACCCCCATTAAACAGCATCTCTATCGAGTCAACCCACGGAAACCCGAAATCCTACGTGGAGAAATAGCCTACATGCTAGAGAATGGCATTATCGAGCGTAGCAGTTGGTCCTCCCCCTGCGTGCTAGTGGACAAACCTGACGGCTCGGTTCGGTTTTGCACTGACTGCCGGAAGGTGAACTCCGTCACTAAGACGGACTCGTACCCCATTCCTAGTAGTCAAGGCCACTTATATTACAAAACTCGACCTATTGAAGGGCTATTGGTGTGTGCCCCTAACCGAGCGCGCTAAGGAGATATCTACTTTCGCGACTCCGGGTGGCCTGTATCAATATCGCGTGATGCCTTTTGGGATGAAACATTCCCAGGTCACCTTCCAGCGAATGATGAAGCATTGCCTACGAGATCTGGCTGGAGTCGAGACGTACATCGATGATATAGTCATGTACAATAACACCTGGGCAGAACACATGATATATCTACGAAAAGTCTTCGATCGGTTGAAGCATGCCAACCTCACCATTAATCTCGCAAAAAGTGATTTCTGCCAAGCCGAAGTGACGTATCTCGGACATGTTGTCAGCCATGGTATAGTTAAGTACCCACCCCCGACCAATGTAAAAGGCCTGAGAAGATTTCTTGGAATGGCGGATTATCATCGCAAGTTCTGTAAGAATTTCTCCAATGTAGCCTCACTACTTACCCAGTTGTTGAAGAGGAAAGCCAAATTTGATTGGTCACCCAACTGTCAGTGATCCTTTGATCAAATAAATGCCTTGTTGTGCTCAGACCCTGTCCTCAAAGCTCCTGAATTTACCCGACCATTCAGATTAGATGTAGATGCAAGTGGCCATGGCATTGGTGCTGTATTACTACAGACCGATGCAAATGGTATCGAACATCTTGTCAGTTATTTTTCAAAAAAATTTAACAATCCCCAGAAAAATTACTCTACAGTAGAAAGAGAAACTCTTGCTCTTTTATTAAGTCTACAACACTTCGAAGTGTCTTTATCCAGTCAGCCGACTTTACTATATACTGACCATAACCAATTAACCTTCCTCAGGAAGAATAAGAACAGATGACTACTGTTTAGCGTTACAAGAATACAATCCGACTATTCAGCACATAAGAGGCGTCGACAACGTGTGTGCTTATCCCGTATCTGATCGGTAAGCTTTTGAGGATAAAACGCGGACGAAAACCCTCTTTTCTCTTTAGAAAACTGCCATGGATGGCAGTTTTCTTCCTTTTGGTAGGGAGGTGTAACGTACATACGATTTCATTAACCATATAGGCATAAGGCTAAAAAGCACCCCAAAGAAAAATCCCAAATTCTAGTCGAAAATTAGATATAAAAAAAATAAATAAAAATAGATAAAATCCAATGCTTTCAACTTGCGAGCGAATATGTTCTATGATCAGCTATAGCCTCCTCTCCCCTTCACAAATTATTTCCTTCTTTACCTACTCTTCCACCCACAAGCCACGGGCCCCTGAACTTTGAAGCGACCCGACCCGAGAATAACCTGGTTCCAAAATTTCGCAGCTATCAGGATTCCAGGCACCATCAGGACCACCTGCTGCGATTTACGTGATCAGACCCTACTAAGCGTTGATTGAAATTTTGGCCATCACACAAACCCTGCGTAATTTGCGCCCCATCCTCCTGCGTACCCGGTCAAGTACGAAGAGAACCCACGTGACTGTCTTTGGGGACAGCAAAAATCTAAAAAAGGATTTTCAGTTTCTGCCTGACCAGTGGCAGATGAGTATCGCTGGGCGAATCGTCTCAATTCCAAACGCACTGCCCACTGAAATGAAGAAGACAGCAAAGTCTAGAGATGAAAGGACTGTTATGAAACTGAATCAACCAATGAAACGCCTGTGCGAGGTGATGTGGACCCTAAACACTTCCGAAAGAAAAGGAACCCAGGAAAAATTGCTAGCCAACCAAAATATTGTTTTAACATAAGAACTCTCGCTTCGGCGAATCAGAATTTTGTGTGGAAATATCAACTCGACTGACAGATAAGTTGATTCTCTTGACTTGATCTTTTTTTTTAAAATATATATTTATGTATTCGCTCGCCCCCTTCTGTTCTTTCATGATCCCCTTCCTCTTTGTTAAATGAATTTTCTTTTTCTTTTCTTTACCTGTTTATATATTTATAAATAAATGTTTTATTTTGAAATCCATCATCTTCTGCCTGTTCTTTGTTGACTCCCTTGTGTCGCTTCCATTCCTGAGTGAAGACCGAGAAAAGATCCCACGTTTTCTTTTTTGAAACTCGTAGTTCATCTATATGTTACAAGTTCGTAACAATATACATATTCATATATGCATACATATATATATATATATATATATATATATATATACACATATACACAAATATATGTTATGGGGTCCTCCCTTTTTTCATATAAGTGGACTCGAACAGAGTGATTTTCAAATATTCTCTAGATGAGGACAAAAATTTTGAAGATAACTTCAGAAGACATAGACTGTCAGAATTGGACAGAAGCAAAAAAGCTACGTCTATTGCTTAGAAAATTAGGAACTGAAGAATATACAAAGTTCGTGGATTATATCTTGCCAAAAAAGACGAAGGAATTAACATTTGACGAAGCAGTGACATGTCTTAAAGAACTCTTCAGCCCGAAAACATCACTCTTCCACAGGAGGTGGAAATGCCTTAACCTGGTAAAGGGCGATAATGAGGATTATTCCACGTTTGCCGCAATCGTAAATAAACATTGTGACGACTTCAAACTAGCGGAATTAACCCCGGACAATTTCAAATGTCTCATCTTTGTTCAAGGGTTAGTTTCTACAAAAGATAGCGAAATGCGCAGAAGAATGCTTGCAAAATTACAAAACGAACCGGGTCTAACATTACAAAAATTATCGGAAGATTGCCAGAGATATTTAAGTATAAAGAAAGACGCAAAGGACATTGAAGAATCAGTTGTTTCTCATATACGTAAGTTAAACAGAAGTCTACGTTCTTCACCCTCCCCGGAAAGAAAACTAAAATTTTACGACAATGAAAAAAGATTCTCACCCTCCCCGGAAAGAAAAAGAAAATTTTATAATAAGAGGAAAAGTATAACATACAGGACAAATTATGACGAATATCGAAGCAAATATAAGCCCCCACCATCAGCATGTTATCGATGTGGAGGACTACATTGGAACAAGGATTGCCGCTTTAGATATAAAAACTGTCTTGAATGGCATCACAATGTAGAAATAGAAAAGATTCTAATAGAATAAGAGCTACAAGTATGAATAACGATGACAACACCAACAGAAGGAAATATGTGGAACTGGAAATTTTAAATAAAAGGTTAAATTACAACTGGATTCGGGTTCCGACCTCACGATAATCAACTTACAGACATGGAAAAAACTCAACAGACCTACCATGTTACACACACAAAAAATTGCCAAGTCGTTTACAGGCAAACGAATAAAATTTGAGGAAGAAATAATCGTGAATGTAAAATTTCACGGCAAAACAAAAAAACTTAAGACATACGTCATGAAAGATACTGAAAATCTAGTAGGTATCGACTGGATGCAGAAGTTCAACCTTTGGGGCCTACCTATCAACTCTTTTTGCAAAAAGTTAGAGGTTGAACCATCAGATACTATAAAACTGGAGGAAGAATTATATAATCAATTTCCTGAGGTATTTTCAAGCGGGTTAGGACGATGCAACAAATTTAAAGCCAAAATAGAATTAAAAAAAAAAAACGTCCAACCAATTTTTAAAAAGAAGAGAAATGTACCGTTCGCTACTATAGAAAAAATAGATAAAGAATTGGAGAGACTTGAACAAACTGGGATTCTATCAAAAACAGAGTTTAGCGAGTGGGCAGCGCCGATGGTTTATGTAAAAAAGAAGTGAGGGGAAATCCGCGTATGCGCAGATTTTTCGACGGGACTCAACAAGGCGATAAAAGACCACCATTACCCACTACCGAGCCCAGAAAAGCTCAATGGCGGTAAGATATTTTCAAAAATAGATCTAAGTGAGGCTTATCTACAAATCCCAGTACAATAAGAGAGTACGAAAATCCTTTGCATTAATACGCACAAAGGGTTGTACAAATTCAACAGACTACCATTCGGAGTAAAAGTTGCACCTGCAATTTTTCAGCAAACGATGCACACAATGCTCACGGGCCAGAATTTCGCGACCGCTTATCTGGATGATATTCTAATTAAGAGCGACAATGTTGAAGAGCACACATCACACATAAAGGAAGTTTTCAGAAGACTTCAAAGTAAAAGGAGAAAAGTGTGATTTTTTTCCTAAATGAAATTAAATATTTAGGTCAGATAATAAATGAAAATGGCAGGAAACCGGGCCCAGAGAGGGCATCGGCAATTAAAAATATGCTGGAACCAAAAAATGTTGCAGAACTACAAAGTTTCCTGGGCCTAGTTAACTACTATGGCGAATTTATTGGTAATATGCATAAACTGAGGGCTCCACTAAATGAGTTACTAAAAAAGGAGCATAATTGGAATTGGACAGAGGATTGTAAAAAAGCATTTAAGGAAATAATACAAAAATTAACTTCAGAGTTAACATTGACGCATTTCGATCCCGAACTCGAAATCATTATTGCAAGTAACGCGAGCTCACATGGGGTAGGTGCGTGTATTCTACACAAGATGCGGAACGATACAAACAAACCCGTTGCACACGCATCTAGATCATTATTACCGGCGGAGAGAAACTATTCACAGATCGAAAAGGAGGCATTGGGCATAATTTTTGCAGTAACTCGTTTTCACAGATATATTTATGAGAGAGAGTTCACGTTCCAAACGGACCACAAACCACTTCTTACGATTTTCGGTTCAAAAAAGGTCTACCAGTCTATACAGCGAACAAACTTTTAAGATGGGGAACTGTGTTACTAAACTACAATTTTAAACTGGAATTATTACCATTAAAGAAAATAGGACACGCTGACGGACTATCGCGATTAATACCTGCAAAAAGCGAACCGTTAGAAGATTCGGTAATTGCAGCATTACAAGCTGAAGATGAAATCAGTAAGGTACTATGCAATGCAATAAAGGAACTACCTGTAACGCTGCTAGAGATAAGACGAGAAACAGAAAGAGACGAGTTTATTCAGGATACCAAGAAAAAAATAGAAGAGAAAGTGAGGAATTTAGCAGACAGTTTCTCAATCTGTTTATTTGTTTGTTTGTTTGGGTTTTATGGCATATCAACAACTGTGGGTTATTTAATGCCAAATCAAGTTTATATATATATGCCAAATATATGAATTTTAAATGCCTATTTTGTATGTAACATTTTTATCAAGCTAGAGCTTATTTGCTTGTACACTGCAAAATAATCCTAGGTATTTTTGTTTAAGTCAAGAATTTCCATTTGATAAGGACATTTTATTTGCAAAATGGTAAAAGGTAGGATATGTTTTTTACACATCAGTCTACATATTTGATAAGAGACCAATTCTTTTTAGAAAATCTAATATAATTTTTGGTTCAGTTTTTGCAAATAATTTCTTCATGTTCTTGATTGATTGATTAATTGTTTTGTTTAACGATATCTCAAACTTAGTGGTCACTTTATGCCGAAAATGATTTTGAGTGACTTTAAAAGTCAAAAACGTATAGCTGGCAACATCATGGTTTCAAAAACGTATAGCTGGCAACATTATTGTTTTTAAAAAAACGTATAGCTGGCAACATTATGGTTTCAAAAACGTACAGCTGGAACATTGTTTCAAAAACGCAAAGCTGGCAACATTATTGTTCTAAAAACGGATAGCTGGCAACATTATTGTTTCAAAAACGTACAGCTGGCAACGTTATTGTTTCAAAAACGCATAGCTTGCAACATTATTGTTTCAAAAAAAGTATAGCTGGCAACATTATTGTTTCAAAAACGCATAGCTGGCAACATTATGGTTCCAAAAATGGATAGCTGGCAACATTATTGATACAAAAAACGTATAGCTGGCAACATTATTTTTCCGAAAACATTATCTGAGGCCTTGCTGTTGGATGTAGTTTATCGCCATACCCAGGACGCGGGTGTAGTTTATCGTCATACCTAGGACGTTCAAAAACGTATAGCTGGCAACACTATGGTTTCAAAAACGCACAGCTGACAACATTGTTTAAAAAAAATAGCTGGCAACATTATTGTTTCAAAAACGTATAGCTGGCAACATTATTATTTCTAAAATGTATAGCTGGCAACATTGTTTTTCCGAAAACATTATCTGAGGCCTTGCTGTTGGATGTAGTTTATCGCCATACCCAGGACGCGGATGTAGTTTAACGTCATACCCAGGACGCACTAAATTAAGATATATATATATATATATATATATATATATATATATATATATATATATATATATACACACACATGTATATATACATATACATATATTAAATATACAGTACTATTAAACATATAGCTGCAACATTATTTTTCCAAAAAACATATAGCTGGCAACATTATTGTTTCCAAAAAACGTACAGCTGGCAACATTATTGTTTCAAAAACGTATAGCTGGCACCATCATTTTTTCCAAAAGACGTATAGCTGGCAACATTATTTTTCCGAAAACATTATCTGAAGCTTTGTTGTTGGACGTAGTTTATCATCATACCCAGGACGCGGATGTAGTTTACCGTCATACCCAAGACGCGGATGTAGTTTACCGTCATACCCAGGACGGTTTCTCAATCTGTGACAACATATTATTCTATAACAAGAAAGTAGTAATACCAAAATCACTACGAAGAAGGATCTTAAAAGATTTTCACTTAGGACATCCCGGAAAAAAACGGATGAAATCACTTATGAGAAGTTTCGTATACTGGCTGAACATGGACGATGATATCACGCAAATGGTGGAAAGTTGCAAAGGTTGTGCTGCTGCGGCGAAAGCACCACCCTCTACACAAAGGCCATGGTCCAGAATACACGTGGATTACGCAGGACCCATTGAAGGTTACTATTATTTAATAACAGTAGATAGTTTCAGTAAATGGCCAGAGGTTGTCAGATTTAAACACCCGACGACCGAAAACACCATAAACTGTTGACACGAACTATTCGCGAGATTTGGCGTCGCGGATTGTTTAGTAAGCGATAACGACACACAGTTTACCCCCAGTGACTTCAAAGAATTTTGTGAGACATATCAAGTGAAACATATCAAGATAGCTCCGTACCACCCGAGGTCGAACGGACAAGCTGAAAGATTCGTTGACACACTAAAAAGAGCGTTAAAAAAAGCCGAGGATGTGCCGATGATAAAAGCGATGCAACAGTTCCTCCAAGTGTACAGAATAACACCTAACGTGAATACACCATCGGGTCTTTCTCCAGCGGAATTGATGTTTGCTCGGAGAATAAGGTCTGTGTTTGACAAATTATTGCCAAACAAGAACAAAAACCAGTATACACCGATTGTACCAAAGAGATCATTTAAACCTGGAGAATGGGTTTATTTTAGGATGTTTAGAAACAATATAGCTTACTGAGAGCCGGACACAATAATCAACAGATTAGGAAATCTAATGTACACAATACAAAGAGAGAAGTTTTCACATAGAAGACATATCGATCAATTACAAAAAAGACGGATTGAGAAGCCAAGCTCGTCAATCGCAGAAAACGACGATTCTATGGATACAATCTTCGAAGCGTTTGAGATCCAAAGACCGCAGGAAGACACAGAAATGCGAAGGTCAAACAGGAAGAGAAAATTTGTCGAACCCCTGATTACCAACCATAAGCGACAAAAATACTAACTACCCTCGAAAAGAAATCCAAGGAGGGGGATGTTATGGGATCCTCCCCTTTTTCATATAAGTGGACTCGACCAGAGTGTTACTGGGACTGCTGCCGTTAATTACCCACAGTCAGTCAGAATATACGGAGATTGATAGAGATTGGAAGAGTGATTGTGATTGAGTTGGAGGTAGAGTAATAGCGTGAGGTAACCGCTTGTAGAAGTCGGTTACAAGCACGTTAATTCTAAGGAAGTCCTACTTCGAGACTGTATGTATATATATATATATATATATATATTATTATTATTATTATTATTACGACTAACCGCGTTCGTGGATTTACTAAAAGTATACCCATTGTATTATTGTGTAAATACATTTAATTTCTTATCTTTAATTCTTGCGTTTGTCATACATTGGAGACCGAATTTCATCTCGGAATCCACAACAATATACATACATATATATACATTTTTTTTAAAGCATTTCACCCCAAGCAAGGCGGGAAGCCACTAGGACGCAAGCGGTTACAGAAAATTTAAAACAAGATCAGATAGGAGTGATAGAAGAAAGGATGAGGGTAGTGGATAGATCAAGGCAACTGCAGATGTCGATTGACATTACACTTGAATAGCTGGAGATTATAGCTCACAGGGAAACAGGAAAAGGGAAGGGAGTTCCACAGGCGAGAGGTGCGAGACATGAAGCTATTAGAGTAGAAGAGACGCCTACATTTAGGAGTTTCGACAGTGAAGTGGTGAGAGCGGGATGCCAGCCTCGTAAGGCGCTGGAACTCATGACGTCTGGGAACCAGCGAATGCAGCTCCCCGGAGCAATTTCCATGAAAGTATTTGTAGAACAGAGAGAGGCGACGGCGCGTCTGTGAGAAAGTGACTGTAGACGAGACACCAGACATTGCATATCCGCCTCTGGAGCCTATCAAGAACCCCGAGGCAAACAGAAGGGGCACCAGACCATATATGGCGGCAATACTCCATGCTAGGGCGAATTGTTGATTTGTAGATCTGGAGGATCGACTCCGGGGAGAAAAACTTCCTGGCGCGGCTCAGGGAGCCAACTTTCCTTGCAGTGGACGAGGCAATTGATTCAATGTATTTATTCCATCTCAGGTCAGCAGTCAACGTGAGACCAAGAAGCCGCAGAGAGTTGCTGTCGAGAAGTTGAGCGTCAGACATTCTAATGGAGGGAAGGGAAGGATCTATGTGGTGATTAATAGAGAGCAGTTTTGTCTTAGAAGCGTTGAAGTTGACCAGTCAATTCATGCCCCAGTTCACAATCGATTGGAGGTCTTTTTCGAGACGCACAGCCAGGCGAGTTTTGTCAGCGAGACTAGATTTGTTTTTGAGGCAGGAATAAATTATGGTGTCATCCGCGTAGATGCCAACTTGGGAAGTTATTGCGTCATGAAGGTCATTTATGTAGATAAGGAATAGAGTGGGGCCTAGGATGGAGCCTTGAGGAACACCTGCGTTCGTGGGATAGGAACTGGTGGAGAATCCATTGAGAACGACCTTCAATTTACGGTTTGACAGGAATGATCGTATTAGGTTATATAATTGAGCCGTAATGCCATAACCCTGGAGCTTGCGAAGAAGGCCGGCATGCCAAACCCTATCAAAGGCTTTGGAGATGTCTAGTGCCACGGTTCGGGCTTCCGCGTTATTTTGAAGAGCTCGGTAGACTGTTTCAGTGATGGTCGTAAGCACATCGGAAACCATATTGCTTGTCTGAGAGCAGATTATGGGATGTGAGGTGGTTAACCACCCCGGTATTGATTAGGGCTTCGAAGACTTTGCCGAAGAGGGGAAGGAGACTGATAGGACGGTAGTTGGAAGGGTCAGAGGGGTCGCCGGAGTTCTTGTAGACAGGAAAACAAGATTCCTTGTTGTATAGTTTAGAAAGGGCGGGCGCCAGTTCAGGCGCGCATTTCTTCAAGACAATGGCTATTTATATATATAGATAAAAAGTGCTTTCCAAGTATATCTAGGAAATTGAAAACAAAACACGAATCAGACCAAAAATATCAAGAATAATAAGGAAAAGATCATCAGTCTACAACAATCAATCAAAAACCTGCAAACTTTGCTTGGAGGAAAAAAATAGCTATTATTACCTTCCCAGGCTAAAATAAATTACTAAATAAACGATCTGAGCTCATCTCAAAATGCAAACACGGAAACAAAATTTTACTACGTTACTTAAAAATCGAAAACTGAAATGAATAAATACAAATATACAAAATAATATAAAAAACAAGTAAAATAAATTAATCCAAACAAATAATAAACAAATTAACAAACCACTCCTGTTAGAATAGACGAAATAGAATAAATAAAAATAAAAAATAGTTTGTGCCCGGGTGGCGTTAGATTATAGGCCTAGAATGGCTGGTTACTGGAAGTTCTATCTGTCTTTACTGGACAGCGGGACTTCCAGGAGCAGCTAACTAGTTTAGTGCAGCGGGAGCTAGTGAGGCGGTTATCGGGAATAGATGGTGGGAAGGCCTAAGTGTAGGATTAGGTCCTTCACCACTGAGTTTAGCAAACGGCTCGCCCTAGTTAAGCTAACAAGGTTAAGGCACTTTAGGATAGTTTTTCCCGTGCGGTGACTGGGTAGTGGGGATAGCTAAGGAGGCCCTGGAAAGACTACCAAGCGCCACATGGGCTAGGTAATTAGACATAGGTTAAGCAAGATGGCGTCCGAAACATGGAACATGAGCGCAGAATTACGCAAGGAAGAAATCCGTCGGTGTTCCGGTCGTTACATTCGTGAAGTCAAAACTCCGGAGGGGCATACTCTTTAGAACACTAACGAAATGTGCGAGGCGTTTCGGCGGCATTTCGAGAGCCGGTTTACCAAGGAGCCTGGTCTCATGATGACGAGTTTCGTAGCTATTTGGCTGACTTTCCTCGGCTTTCGCCGACTAAAGCGGCTAGCTGCGAGGGAGAGATCACGGAGGGCGAAGTCTACGCAGCATTGAAGAAGGTCGGCAGAGGCAAGTCGCCCGGTCTCGAGATCTGCCCTATAAATTGTACTTGAGGCTGTCGCACATCTTTGTCCTGATTTTGACTGTTTTGTGGAGGAGACGCAAGCATCAGGTCGACAGAGAAGTCTGTGCACAACGTCCGTGTCATGGGGGGGATGGGAATGCCACACTTAGTCAGTCACAAGCTCGTCTTTCCTACGCCGCACGTTGGCAGGAGATTCGATTATGGCGGGGATTGTAAGGGACGCCTTCCCTTGCCTTACCATCAAACCCGCCATTTCGTGGGCTGGGCGCCGTCGTAAGCCGCGGTTTCTATCGAGTTTCCTTCGAGAGTGTCGATACGCCTTGAAGTCCATTCCTCGGTCCAGTGACCTTTCTCAGCCTAGGAGGGTCTTCTGCCGTTATCTAGTGGTGGGGGCGCGAAGGATCCTCTACATGAGCGGCTCGACTTGTCGGAGAAGGAGTTTCGATCCTTCTGGTCTTGGGCGCCAGCGGCGGATTACCTCAGTAACTCTGAGTTTTCGCTTACCTGGTGACTGGCTCGGAATAGGCTGCCTCTCAATGACATGGCCTTCTTCGGGAGCTTGGCGGATTTGCCAGACTGTAAACTATGTGACCGTAGCCTGGAAGAAACGGCTTCGCACGCCTTCTACCAGTGTCCTCGGATCCGCCCCTTATGGGACAAACTCGGCGAGCTGACGGCTCGTCTCGTTTCCGAAAAGCTCGAGCTCATTCATCGTGCATACGCATGTGACAATGTGTCGCCCCTATATTCTGGGGTGAAACCAATGATATTTCTAACGCTGCTGGCCACGGCTCGAATGGTGATTTGGACGACGGGACAGGAGGAAGTCTTGCGAGGTAACCGTCTTTCTCATAAGGATAGAATCCGATCTATGAGCATCAGCTCAAAATGAAGATTAGAACTGCTAGAAAAAGGTTGCATTTAACAGACGTTAGTGAAAGGTGGGTGACTGAGGCGCTTGCACGGTGCTAGCGTTGATTTTCTCTTTTAGGACAACCTATATCACACACGGGTGGTTTCCTGTGGAGCACTCACCTGGTTAGGCTAGACAAACTTTTGTGTACCTAGTTAATGTGAGTAAGTGTTGCTATTGGCCTGCTCCCGGCTACATCTTTGGTTATGATCCAATATATACGTTCTTTTTATAGATAAAAATATTTAAGTAAATGCTCTGTTGATAATAAACAGTATTAACGACATTTATATTGTGTGACGTCATTTGTTAACATTTGGATAAGAACCGAGCAGATATGAATGAAAATAATGGAGAATTGTAGTTTAAAAACAGTAAAAGGGACCGTGCTAACCGAAACGCTCCTCTGTGGCTAAATCGGTAAAGCACGTCAGGCTATATGACTGTTCCGTATACGATACAGGTTCGATTCCTGTCATGTATATATATGTACATATATATGTGTATGCATATATATCTGTAAATATATATATATGTACATATATATTATATGTATGTGTATATGTAGACATATCTCTCTGTCTCTTTCTCTCGTCATTATTTTTGCACCAACCTAATATATATATATATATATATATATATATATATATATATATATATATATATATATGTATGTATGTATGTATATGTATATATTTATATTTTAGTCATGAAACGTTTCGTAATCCGGATGGATAATCCCAAGGAATATGTAATTGAGACAGCTCAGTGGCAAATCAGATCAATTATTAATAAATTAAATGGAAAACAGACAAACTTAAGGGTCCATTGGTTATTTTGCCGGGGTATTTATTTCCCCGGGTATTTGATTTTTACGTGGTTCATCAGACCGCACTTCCTGGGCTGAAAATATGTTTTAAATTTA